>JBAMAW010000993.1:0-25828 GCA_037043295.1 Amiota minor
AAAGATCAGATGTTGAACAATAAATATACACTAAAAAAAATTTCGTTTTTGTTAAGAAATTTACCCATTTTATTATAAAAATTATAATCACAACCCTTGTCCGATTATTCGTTGGAGCCAGTGTATATCTTTATTAGCTGAAGGCCCTGGCAGCCATGGCTATTTTTGTTAACTTTTAGTTTTAACTTTAGGTTATGGTACCACGGAACAAATTCACCGCATTGCCATCCTCCAGTTTTTCGAAACAAAAATGTACTGCTGTATTTCTTCACGTACAGGAAGCCTTTGACAGAGTGTGGCATGATGACTACTCTGGAAGATCAATACAATTTTACCGCGCAATATTTCTTTCTTATCGATCATTTATAAATGAAGTCAAAGACGACAGGTAGTTTATTAGAGCTCATCATTAGAGCTCATCCTGAACACGATATTTACTATTTACTATGCCTACGCCAATAAATGAAAACACTCTAGTTGCCACTTATGCGGATGAAACAGTATTTCTTGCATGCATTTAAGCATGTCAACGCCATAACAGGTACTTGTAAAAGTAAGATAAAAAAATTGCTGACGAACTCGTTGCTCGTGCTAAAAGTTATACTAATTTGAAATGAGTGAAACATCTGAAAAAAATACGCTTTGTGATGCTTTTTTATTATAAGAAACGAAAAAACGCTTCAAAAACATGCCGAACGCCGGACCCAGGAGTGGTTTGCTCGATTTTTCCAGAAATTTCGATATAAAAGATGCTCTCGCACTGGTCGGCATGTCATTGAAAAATGGATGAAATTTTGCAACTAATGGAGCAAGACCGGCACGTAAGCTATCAGCTATCAGATAGCGGAGGCACAAAAAATCAATCAAATGACAGTTTGGAATCATCCAAAAAGAGCAGGCTACTGAAAGAAACTTGATGTTTGGGTACCACATGAAATAATTCAAAGAAATTTAATTGAACCAATTTTGAAGCATATTATTACGGGCGATGAAAAATGGATTACATACGAGAATATCACAGCAAAGGCCGGTGACCTTCCATAAACGACTTCAAACAAGATTATGTTGAGTGTTTGGTGGGATTGGAAGGGAGTTGTCTATTATGAGCTGCTAGAACGTGGTCAATTCGGTGCTCTACTGTGCAGAACTCAACCGTTTGAATGAAGCAATCAAGAAAGAGCGACCAGAATTGGCTAACAGAAATGGAGTTGTTTTCCATCATGACTATGCTAGGCCACACACATCTTTGATGTCCCGGAGCAAATTCACGGAGCTTGGATGGGAAGTTTTAATGCATCTACCGTATAGCCCGGATCTTACACCCTCTCACTACTATTGGTTTCAGTCTCTGCAAAGATCTCTTCATGGTAAAAAATTGACCAACCAAAGAGCCGCTGAAAATCACTTGGTCAAATTTTTCGCTGCGAAACCACAGAAGTTCTACACCGATGGAATTATAAAGCTACCCGGCAAATGGCAAAAGTTCATAGATAATAATGTCCAATATGTACTTGATTGAAATTGATTTTGAATAAAGAAAATTTTTATTCAAAAATGTATAAAAAAAAAAAAACGCGGAGACTTTTTATATGACCCAATATACTTAAGATTAAGCCAAATTGTTTCAATTATATCGGAACGGAGCAAATATGATTAAGACTAGGAAAATTTTGTCACATTGCAGCATTTTCGGAGACATGATTTAGACGATGGGGATGAAATGTATTAAAAGAACATACAAATGCCTGAGGATTCTTCGAAATCCACTTGGGCGATATTCAAATATGTCACTGTGCTGCACATACAGCGAGCTATGTGCATTAGTCGGGCAATATTTGAGCTTAAAAGCTTAAAGATGCACAAGCTTGATTGTCCACCAAGATAGGGATCCACTTACAATATGATAATGTCTGTAAAAAATGCCAAGGACATTTTCATTAAAATTTAGCCAATTAAGAATAAACTAATAGACGAAAATTTTGAGTCAAATGATAGCTTCTGGTATTTTGTGGAAGCATATTGCATTGGTTGGGATTGCTTCTGTACACAGTAGTCAAATTCCAGCAAGAATGAGAATTTTTATGCTGAATGACTTAAATGCAAAATTAACACTGAAAAAATTCGTAAAAAAGGTGATAAAAATACATAGAGAAAATAGCAAAACGCCTTTTACATAGTAAGGAAAGCAGGACCACAAAACTCTTAAACAACGGAATCTTAATTTCTTGTCTTTACCTCGATCCACATTCCAACAACACATTGACTGACTCAAAAAATTTAAACTTTCACATATACCTACATTTTAAACAAGCAAGTAAGTAAGTGTTCATCATTAAAAAACAAGCACTTTAAAGAAAAGGCAGATACCTAGATGAATATTTAACTACAAAACTAATGCCAACAACTAATGGATGTTTTGACGTATATACAAAAATAGGGAATCTGGAGCTACCCACTTTAAGTGGAGACTTCAACGTTCTCCACTTTTGGAGAGATTAGAAGCATAGTGATCCCGAACTATACGCTTTAAGCAACATTTGTTTTGCGATTCCACCAACTCAGGTTAGATCTAAATATTTTATAATTATTGTAATTTCTGGGTGGTCATGGTGTATGATGTGTCTCTTATAACCTCTCTACACAAATGCTAACCTTAACCTTCTCGTGGTGTCCCCCGTTTTTCACAAATGAGGCAATGGCGACCGAGTGTTCAGCGGTATATTTGTTCCCCTTTAGCAGTACTGTAGAGGAAATATTACGATAAAAATTAGCAAAGCTGGCAAGTTCGGAGGCCTGCTTGCATTAAATTACCTTCGGTTCAAGGCAGCAATCCTGCCACCGAAGTAGGACGCTCTAGTTTAATCTTCCATTCCTTCTGAATACTCATTGATTCGTGTATTTACAAGATTAGCCTCGGATAATAACAACAACAACAAGGTAACAACAAATGGCAAACGGAAAAGGATACGAGTAGGACAATGGAATGTAAGAACACTTTTTCAAGCGGGAAAATTTGCAATGCTGACAGCAGAACGCGCTAAGATCGAAAACAACCACAAAGTAACTCGGAACCCACGCAATGGAAGCTTTTCCTCACAGATTGATCATATCTGCATGTCCCGACTGACGTGTAATATGTTATGCGACGTTCCGCAACAAGCGGAGTGCTGAAATTAACAGTGACCACTACTTAATATGCGCCGAGATCCGCCTAAAAACACTGCGGTATCGACATGGGAATAGACCTGCTCCATCACAAAGATTTGACGTAAGGAAATTAATTGACAATGCTACAAAACAGGAATTTATAGCCAAACTCTCCGAAATAGTAGTAGATAACTCAGATAGCGAGGACAGCCTGGGCAACTCTTAGTAGCTCTATGTATACTGTCTGTGATAATATATTAGGCAAAAAGTCCAGGACTAAGGAAGAGTGGATGTCAGTAACTCTTTGGAGAAGAATTGCAGAAAGAAACCATATAAAAATCAAGATGCTTAATGAGAATAATCCACAGCGCATAGACGAACATACCCTTGAATATAACGCACTAAATAAATTAATAAGGAAACAGACGAGAAGCGACAAATTGGCGAATTTGACAAACTAGGAGAGAGTGCACAGGAGGCCGCCTCATTAAAGTTCTTCACGACCTCACAAGAACTATTAGCGGAGGGAATGTTAAAATCAACAGCCCCATTGAGGATGAAAACGGTAACATTGTTACATCCAAAGACGAGCAAGCAAGAATATGGAAAGAATACTTTCAGCGTACGCTTAACACTCCGTCCCTTGCAAGCGTAGAACAGCTAACCATCCGAAATCGGCACAATACATGTGGACAAATAGATACGAACCCTCCTACAATAGACGAAATAGCAGAAGCAATCCGTACCCTCAAAAAAGGCAAAGCACCTGGGAACGATGGACTTGCAGTAGAATGCTTTCAAGTAGACGCATGCCTCATGACTACTAAATGGGTGGATATTTTAAAAACAGTTTGGATCACTGAAGCAGTGCCTAGGACGTGGAAAGAGTCCATAATTATTAAAATTCCCAAAAAAGGCAACAAGAAAAAGTGCTCCAATTGGAGAGGCATCTCACTTCTACCAACTGTTATGAAGGTACTGAATCAAATCATACTGGGTAGAATTGCAGAACACGTAAACAAGCTTATTAGGAAAAATCAAGCCGGGGTTCGTCCAGAGAAATCGTGCACTGATCTTATCAACACATTACACATATTGATTGAACAATCTGCAGAATTTAATGCTCCACTATACATAGCCTTCATCGATTATTTAAAAGCCTTCGATGCTCTAGATCGGAATGGTATATGGTTAGAGCTAAGCGTTTTGAATAACTTGGTATTCAAATAACAACAAGCGGAGGAACCCATATCGATATAGAATACAGAATTCAAAAAGCCAAGACCGCATTTGGGAGACTTGGAAACTTCTGGAGAGCTAAGCATGTCCAACAAAAGACGAAAATAAAAATATTTAACGCTTGTGTAAAATCTGTCTTGCTATATGGCTGTGAGACTTGGCATACTGCAACTACAAACATAAGGAAACTACAAACGTTCATCAACCGTAGTCTACGTACTATTCTGCGAATCTGGTGGCCAAGAACTATTAGCAATCAGCAACTCTGGCAAATCTGCGAGCAAGACCCAATTGAAATTGTGATACGGAAACGAAAGTACGGTTTCGCAAAAATAACGACGGTACCCCATGCCATATTGGAATGGAACCCGTCAAGGTACGAGGTCCAGAGGAAGAACCGAAATTGACGTGGAGACAAACAGTTGCGGCTGAAACAAGAAAGTCTATGAGCGAACTTCGCGCATTAGTACGCAATAGAAACAGATGGAAATCCTTTGTTAATCAGCTTTGTGAATAGATTATGTTTATAATTTCTTTAAATTGTAAATACGTCATAAATAATAATAATAATAGTCAGCAATAATTACTAACAACGAAGAATCGTTCAACTCGCAAACTATAAAATATATGCTTCATCGTACAAAAACTTTCGAGGATTTATTAGAGTCCTCTGTAAACATTACATTCTACTACCGGAAAAAAACCAGTCGATCTTTTTTTTTTTCATAGTGAAAAGAAACAACAAATAATGCAGTACAAACCAGGCGACGAGATAAGAGGTTGGGAACAAAAATGTAAAAAAGTTATAAAAGAGAAATTTTAAAAGAAAACAAGTACAAAGAAGTTTAACTTCGCCTATGCCGAAGTTAATATAATCTTCACGCACCCCCTATACTCTGTGATAGAGCATTCAGAAATATTTAGTTATTGATTTGACTTATGTTCAGTATACATAGAGCATTTCAACATTGAATCCGAAATATTTCTATGAGAGCTATACGATCCAGTAATCCTAGGGTCTTGAACTCTAAATGGTTGTTATCAAGTCAGACACTTATACTGTTCAAAATTTCAGTTCAATAACACAAAACACAAAAAGTTTTTCTAATAAAAACAAAAATTTGGGTTTGGGTTTAAGAGGGAGCTCTAGGATCTTCAAATTTACGCATTTTATGGAGTTTGATAAGAAAATTATTGCATCTAAATTTTAGTTGAATAGGACAAAAAACAAAAATAAATTTCTAATAAGAACCAGAATTTTAATGGGGGTTTGTATGGGAGGTACCTCCTTGGCGGTCCGATCATACTGAAATTTCGACAGAGTAAGTTTCTGATGTATAACCAGCAACCTTCAACATTTCAAGATCGTGGGATTACTGGATCGTATAACTGGCATACAAACCAAAAATGTTTCTTGTATGAGGACCCCTTTAAGTTTTTGAATATATTTTAGTTTTAGTAATTATTGCTGACTATTATTATTATTATTTATGACGTATTTACAATTTAAAGAAATTATAAACATAATCTATTCACAAAGCTGATTAACAAAGGATTTCCATCTGTTTCTATTGCGTACTAATGCGCGAAGTTCGCTCATAGATTTTCTTGTTTCAGCCGCAACTGTTCGTCTCCACGTCAATTTCGGTCTTCCTCTGGACCTCGTCCCTTGAGGGTTCCATTCCAATATGGCATGGGGTATTTCGTCGTTATTTTTGCGAAGCCGTACTTTCGTTTCCGTATCACAATTTCAATTGGGTCCTGCTCGCAGATTTGCCAGAGTTGCTGATTGCTAATAGTTCTTGGCCACCAGATTCGCAGAATAGTACGTAGACTACGGTTGATGAACGTTTGTAGTTTCCTTATGTTTGTAGTTGCAGTATGCCAAGTCTCACAGCCATATAGCAAGACAGATTTTACACAAGCGTTAAATATTTTTATTTTCGTCTTTTGTTGGACATGCTTAGCTCTCCAGAAGTTTCCAAGTCTCCCAAATGCGGTCTTGGCTTTTTGAATTCTGTATTCTATATCGATATGGGTTCCTCCGCTTGTTGTTATTTGAATACCAAGTTATTCAAAACGCTTAGCTCTAACCATATACCATTCCGATCTAGAGCATCGAAGGCTTTTAAATAATCGATGAAGGCTATGTATAGTGGAGCATTAAATTCTGCAGATTGTTCAATCAATATGTGTAATGTGTTGATAAGATCAGTGCACGATTTCTCTGGACGAACCCCGGCTTGATTTTTCCTAATAAGCTTGTTTACGTGTTCTGCAATTCTACCCAGTATGATTTGATTCAGTACCTTCATAACAGTTGGTAGAAGTGAGATGCCTCTCCAATTGGAGCACTTTTTCTTGTTGCCTTTTTTGGGAATTTTAATAATTATGGACTCTTTCCACGTCCTAGGCACTGCTTCAGTGATC
This sequence comes from Amiota minor, assembly GCA_037043295.1. Lineage (NCBI taxonomy): Eukaryota > Metazoa > Arthropoda > Insecta > Diptera > Drosophilidae > Amiota > Amiota minor. Next base: position 6,817 of record JBAMAW010000993.1, read on the forward strand.
CAAACTGTTTTTAAAATATCCACCCATTTAGTAGTCATGAGGCATGCGTCTACTTGAAAGCATTCTACTGCAAGTCCATCGTTCCCAGGTGCTTTGCTTTTTTTGAGGGTACGGATTGCTTCTGCTATTTCGTCTATTGTAGGAGGGTTCGTATCTATTTGTCCACATATATTGTGCCGATTTCAAATGGTTAGCTGTTATACGCTTGCAAGGGATGGAGTGTTAAGCGTACGCTGAAAGTATTCTTTCCATATTCTTGCTTGCTCGTCTTTGGATGTAACAATGTTTCCGTTTTCATCCGCAATGGGGCTGTTGATTTTAACATTCCCTCCGCTGATAGTTCTTGTGAGGTCGTCAAGAACTTTCCAATTTGTCGCTTCTCGTCTGTTTCCTTATTAATTTATTTAGTGCGTTATATTCAAGGGTATGTTTGTCTATGCGCTGTGGATTATTCTTATTAACCATCTTGATTTTTATATGGTTTCTTTCTGCAATTCTTCTCCAAAGAGTTACTGACATCCACTCTTCCTTAGTCCTGGACTTTTTGCCTAATATATTATCACAGACAGTATACATAAAGCTACTAAGAGTTGCCCAGGTGTCCTCGCTATCTTAGTTATCTACTACTATTTCGGAGAGTTTGGATATAAATTCCTGTTTTGTAGCATTGTCAGTTAATTTCCTTATGTCAAATCTTTGTGATGGAGTAGGTCTATTCCCATGTCGATACCGCAGTGTTTTTAGGCGGATCTCGGCGCATATTAAGTAGTGGTCACTGTTAATTTCAGCACTCCGCTTGTTGCGAACGTCGCATAACATATTACACGCCAGTCGGGACATGCAGATATGATCAATCTGTGAGGAAAAGCTTCCATTGAGTGAGTTCCAAGTTACTTTGTGGTTGTTTTCAATCTTGCACATTCTGCTGTCAGCATTGCAAATTTTCCCGCTTGAAAAAGTGTTCTTACATTCCATTGTCCTACTCGTATCCTTTTCCGTTTGCCATTTGTTGTTACCTTGTTGTTGTTGTTATTATCCGAGGCTAATCTTGTAAATACACGAATCAATGAGTATTCAGAAGGAATGGAAGATTAAACTAGAGCGTCCTACTTCGGTGGCAGGATTGCTGCCTTGAACCGAAGGTAATTTAATGCAAGCAGGCCTCCGAACTTGCCAGCTTTGCTAATTTTTATCGTAATATTTCCTCTACAGTACTGCTAAAGGGGAACAAATATACCGCTGAACACTCGGTCGCCATTGCCTCATTTGTGAAAAACGGGGGACACCACGAGAAGGTTGAGGTTAGCATTTGTGTAGAGAGGTTATAAGAGACACATCATACACCATGACCACCCAGAAATTACAATAATTATAAAATATTTAGATCTAACCTGAGTTGGTGGAATCGCAAAACAAATGTTGCTTAAAGCGTATAGTTCGGGATCACTATGCTTCTAATCTCTCCAAAAGTGGAGAACGTTGAAGTCTCCACTTAAAGTGGGTAGCTCCAGATTCCCTATTTTTGTATATACGTCAAAACATCCATTAGTTGTTGGCATTAGTTTTGTAGTTAAATATTCATCTAGGTATCTGCCTTTTCTTTAAAGTGCTTGTTTTTTAATGATGAACACTTACTTACTTGCTTGTTTAAAATGTAGGTATATGTGAAAGTTTAAATTTTTTGAGTCAGTCAATGTGTTGTTGGAATGTGGATCGAGGTAAAGACAAGAAATTAAGATTCCGTTGTTTAAGAGTTTTGTGGTCCTGCTTTCCTTACTATGTAAAAGGCGTTTTGCTATTTTCTCTATGTATTTTTATCACCTTTTTTACGAATTTTTTCAGTGTTAATTTTGCATTTAAGTCATTCAGCATAAAAATTCTCATTCTTGCTGGAATTTGACTACTGTGTACAGAAGCAATCCCAACCAATGCAATATGCTTCCACAAAATACCAGAAGCTATCATTTGACTCAAAATTTTCGTCTATTAGTTTATTCTTAATTGGCTAAATTTTAATGAAAATGTCCTTGGCATTTTTTACAGACATTATCATATTGTAAGTGGATCCCTATCTTGGTGGACAATCAAGCTTGTGCATCTTTAAGCTTTTAAGCTCAAATATTGCCCGACTAATGCACATAGCTCGCTGTATGTGCAGCACAGTGACATATTTGAATATCGCCCAAGTGGATTTCGAAGAATCCTCAGGCATTTGTATGTTCTTTTAATACATTTCATCCCCATCGTCTAAATCATGTCTCCGAAAATGCTGCAATGTGACAAAATTTTCCTAGTCTTAATCATATTTGCTCCGTTCCGATATAATTGAAACAATTTGGCTTAATCTTAAGTATATTGGGTCATATAAAAAGTCTCCGCGTTTTTTTTTTTTATACATTTTTGAATAAAAATTTTCTTTATTCAAAATCAATTTCAATCAAGTACATATTGGACATTATTATCTATGAACTTTTGCCATTTGCCGGGTAGCTTTATAATTCCATCGGTGTAGAACTTCTGTGGTTTCGCAGCGAAAAATTTGACCAAGTGATTTTCAGCGGCTCTTTGGTTGGTCAATTTTTTACCATGAAGAGATCTTTGCAGAGACTGAAACCAATAGTAGTGAGAGGGTGTAAGATCCGGGCTATACGGTAGATGCATTAAAACTTCCCATCCAAGCTCCGTGAATTTGCTCCGGGACATCAAAGATGTGTGTGGCCTAGCATAGTCATGATGGAAAACAACTCCATTTCTGTTAGCCAATTCTGGTCGCTCTTTCTTGATTGCTTCATTCAAACGGTTGAGTTCTGCACAGTAGAGCACCGAATTGACCACGTTCTAGCAGCTCATAATAGACAACTCCCTTCCAATCCCACCAAACACTCAACATAATCTTGTTTGAAGTCGTTTATGGAAGGTCACCGGCCTTTGCTGTGATATTCTCGTATGTAATCCATTTTTCATCGCCCGTAATAATATGCTTCAAAATTGGTTCAATTAAATTTCTTTGAATTATTTCATGTGGTACCCAAACATCAAGTTTCTTTCAGTAGCCTGCTCTTTTTGGATGATTCCAAACTGTCATTTGATTGATTTTTTGTGCCTCCGCTATCTGATAGCTGATAGCTTACGTGCCGGTCTTGCTCCATTAGTTGCAAAATTTCATCCATTTTTCAATGACATGCCGACCAGTGCGAGAGCATCTTTTATATCGAAATTTCTGGAAAAATCGAGCAAACCACTCCTGGGTCCGGCGTTCGGCATGTTTTTGAAGCGTTTTTTCGTTTCTTATAATAAAAAAGCATCACAAAGCGTATTTTTTTCAGATGTTTCACTCATTTCAAATTAGTATAACTTTTAGCACGAGCAACGAGTTCGTCAGCAATTTTTTTATCTTACTTTTACAAGTACCTGTTATGGCGTTGACATGCTTAAATGCATGCAAGAAATACTGTTTCATCCGCATAAGTGGCAACTAGAGTGTTTTCATTTATTGGCGTAGGCATAGTAAATAGTAAATATCGTGTTCAGGATGAGCTCTAATGATGAGCTCTAATAAACTACCTGTCGTCTTTGACTTCATTTATAAATGATCGATAAGAAAGAAATATTGCGCGGTAAAATTGTATTGATCTTCCAGAGTAGTCATCATGCCACACTCTGTCAAAGGCTTCCTGTACGTGAAGAAATACAGCAGTACATTTTTGTTTCGAAAAACTGGAGGATGGCAATGCGGTGAATTTGTTCCGTGGTACCATAACCTAAAGTTAAAACTAAAAGTTAACAAAAATAGCCATGGCTGCCAGGGCCTTCAGCTAATAAAGATATACACTGGCTCCAACGAATAATCGGACAAGGGTTGTGATTATAATTTTTATAATAAAATGGGTAAATTTCTTATAAAAACGAAATTTTTTTTAGTGTATATTTATTGTTCAACATCTGATCTTTAATAACAACAACAACAACAAAAACAATAAAGCAAGAATAACGGAAAAATTCATGATAATAACAAAAAAGTCATTTCTAAGTGCGCAACGGCACAGCACCCGGTTGTATAACGCAACTCCACATCGAGTTACTACTCTACCCGCATTTGGGTATTAAACCACAGCCACCACGATACTCCCACAAGGGGGCCGTACCCGCTGGCCAGGACGGAAACAAGTTCCGTGGGCTCCTGACCACCCGTGGTACCAGAAAATAGCCTCTGGTTAGACTTCGTACCCGAGGTACTACCAAATTCGAACTCCAAAAAGTTCATGGGTTGGTAGCCAAAATTTGAACATAGCTCTCTAGAATAGTATGCAGGTTGGTAGCCCACAGATGGCAAAGTATAAAGCTATACTCATGGATATAGCTTCCTCACTGTTGGGAGCGAGGTCTATTCCTACCTCTTCCGCCAATTTGGCAGCATTTATATGATAAAGATCAGGCGAGCATATGTCCCCACTCTCACAAAGACTGTAAGCGAATGGGTACTAGGCTGAGACCGCTACAAGCCAGACGCCCATGGTTCCAGAAAATACCTCTGGTCAGGCAGCGTAACCAAGTTACTACCTACATTCACACACATACATATCGGACAGTCTCAGGCTACAATCGGACGACGTCTCAAAAATACTGCAAGTGCAAACCCATTTAATCTCCTAACTCTATCCCCCATTAACACTCAAAATACCGAACTCATTCATATCCCTTAAATCATCATACATAGAACATTTACAGAGAACATGTTGCCATGTCTCGTCCGTCGAGCCACAAGGGCATTCCGCACTGTCATTTAGGCCTCTTGAATGCAAAAAAGCATTAAGGGAACCATGACCAGTCAACAGGAATCCGAGCCAAAGGTTAAAACCAAAGTCCGGTCGACCGCCAACAAATGTGACATCCTGAATGAACCTGTATGTTACCCGCCCACACACAGAACTATCCCATCTGATTTGCCATTCAGACAGGACTCACTCATTCAACATTCTCTTACACACACCACGACCTAAGCTCTCCACATCCATCGAACTGAAATTTGAACAGTATAAGTGTTTGACCCATATTCAATAACCGCTATTATTCTGTTCTTTAGCTAGTAGGCGTGCGTTGATTATCCTTTCATTCCAAGCTTTCCATGACATCATTGCATTTTTCACTCTCTTGCTAAGATAAATGCCAACGCCCCGACAGTGTGGGTTAGTTGCATTGGGCATGCCTGAGAACAGGAATAGGTCGCCCCTGTTATTATTTATTTCTCCGCATTCATTCCATCTAACTTCGCTTGCACCCAGGATATCAATTTTCAATCTTGCACATTCTGCTGTCAGCATTGCAAATTTTCCCTCTTGAAAAAGTGTACTTGCATTCCATTGTCCTACTCGTATCGTTTTCCGTTTGCAAATTATTGTCACCTTGTTGTTGTTGTTACTATCCGAGGCTGTAATTACACGAATCGATGAATTTTCAGACACAATGGAAGATTAAACCAGAGCGTCCTAGTTTGGTGGCAGGGTTGCCTTGTACCGAAGGTAATTTAATGCAAGCAGGCCTCCGAACTTGCCAGCTTTGCTAATTTTTATCGTAATATTTCCTCTACAGTACTGCTAAAGGGGAACAGATATACCGCTGAATACTCGGTCGCCATTGCCATTTGTGAAAAACGGGGGACACCACGAAAAGGTTGAGGTTAGCAGTTGTGTAGAGAGGTTATAAGAGACACATCATACACCATGACCAAAAAAATTATTGCTGATGCCCGGATAGAATTAACCATTCTGTGAAAATTTCAACTCTCTAGCTATTACGGCTCATGAGATATGACCAGAGGACCGACCGACAGATGGACGGAGAAGCAATTCTCTGCAATAGGGTTCCGATTGGTACTCTTTGGGTACGAAACCCTAAGAAAGAAAAGGTCCTTGCAAAATTTCAGCTCTCTAGCTCAAAAACGGATGGCCCAGTTTGCATTGGACACTTGCATGACTTAGTCAAAACGCCATTTGAGACATTGTCAGTAAAAACAAATTAGTTGGTATCAGGAACACATTGAAAGGATTGAAGATGAACGCCAAGATAAGTTACGACTTGAGTTTGAAGAATTGTAACATCTTTTAACGTTACTGGAGAACACGTCTGTCGGTTCAATGTAAATGTAATGTGCTTACATTTCCCCTCATTGACCTTAATTCTCCAGTTGGATAACCACTCCTGAAGGCTTTTAAGATGAGCATCCAAGCCTGCAGAAGCTTTAACTGGGCAACGGGAGCGACTGATTACGACAGTGTCATCAGCAAGAGTCGAAGTAACAATTTGAGTACTTGTTGGAATATCGGCAGTGAATAAAATGTATAGAGTTGGTCCCGAGACACTACTTTGGGGAACTCCTGCTTTTGTCTTAAATTTTTTCTGCTTTACTACAAACACTGGATTTGATATGTAGAATTGTAGGAATCTATGCATATTTTGAGATAGCAAACATTTAATTTTGTAAATCAAACCCTCATGCAATACTTGATCAAACGCTTCTGATATATCAAGGAATAGTGCTGAGCAATATTCTCGCAGTTCAAAGGCAGTTCTTATTTCCGAAGTAACTCTGTTGACTTGCTCAATCGTTCGATGTTATATTTGATTGGGATTGAACTATTTGCTTGTAAATGGTGATTGAGTTTGGCTTTAAGAACCTTCTCAAATAGCTTAGAAAGACATGGAAGCAGACTCATAGGACTATATGACGTCCTATCTTTCTCGAGCTTTGGAACCATTATGATAACCGACTTTTTCCATCGCTTTGGAAAGTATCAAATTCGAAGGATAGCATTGAAAAGACTTGAGATAAATACTATTGCTGCATTTGGAAGTTCAGTTATCATTTTTGGCACGATTCTATCATAACCAGCAGATTTTTTGGGCTTCAGTTGAGTCCTTACAATAGATACAATTTCACTATAGCTAATTTTTAATGGAGACATATTTACTGAATTTGTGATTGTCTGGTGAGGAAGCACAAATTTGTTAGTAGGTAGATTAGGTTGAAACACGTGCTCCAGATGGTTGGCAAATACATTAGCCTTCTCTTCATCAGACCGAGCCCAACTTCCGATTCTGCCTCTAATAGGTGAGTCCAGCTCCACAGGAGTTTTAAGCGATTTTTGTGCTTTCCAAAGTGAAAATCTAGTGTTTGTAGGTGATATGTTATAGGTATAGCGCCTTTGTGCCTCGAGCTGGTCGCTTAAAAGTGCTTTTGCTAGTTTTTTTGTTGCATCTTTTAGCCTTGTTTTTTTTTTTAGTTTTATTAGATATGAGTCTATAAGGGCGATCCTCAAATATTGGAAAAACGAGTAAAACGATATGAACGGGGGAATGATCGGAAGAGAGTTCATCATGTGTAACTGTGTATGAGGTTTCTTGGTATATTTTTTGTGATACCAAAGTCGATGATATCGGGAGTTTTTCTTGAATCCGCCGGCCAGTATATAGGCCTACCCGGAGATACGAAGTCTTTGTTGTTTTTACAATTTTCAAGAGTGCTGTAAAGTTGTTAACCTTTTGGCTTTATTAAACGAGAACCCCAATAAGTGTGCTTAGCATTGTAGTCACCGGCCGCCAAAAATCGTGCTCCGAGGCTATCAAAGAAATTTTTAAACACATCTGCAGATATTGAAAATCGTGGAGAACAATATACACAGATAACGTCAGATTACCATAAGGCATTTGCACCCGAAACGAAGTTGCTTGTAGATAATTAGATGAGTATGGATCTAGAAGAAGTTGGTTTTGCTAGTCAAATGAGTCTCACAGACCAACATCACATCTACATTATTGTCCTATACTTTTACTTTTCATTCAATTCTAGTTTGTGCTGTGAAACGCCATTTGCGTTCCAGTGAGTTATTTTTATATGAGCCAAAGAGGAATTTAATTTAATTTAATTTTCATCATCTCGTGAAAAGTGTTTTGCATCATTAAGATTGGTTGATTCAGGGTCTGTAATAAATTCACCTACATAGTTTCACTACAACTTTGTGGTTACAACACTGACTTATTACTCCCATTTACAGTTAGAGTAGTTTGTGAGATTGGCTTATTTTGTTGAGACATTGGAGCCTTAGGCTTTACAATCTTTTTCGCAACTTCTTTCATACGACACATTTGAAGTTAAAGGAATATTAGGTGGTGGGCACATAACCGTCGTTGATTCTGTACGGATTGCGTTACTGCTAAAACGGGCGGAATTTTTTTGTGACTGCAAACGGTTCTTAAACTCCTTGTGCATGTGTTTCTTTTTTTTTTTTTTTTTTTTTTTTTGTCATACATCCGATTTAATCGGGAATGATTGGAGTTTAGGTAGGGCGGATTTAACACATATCGAGCCCTAACCGCGAAAAACATGTAAGCGACATTTTTTTCGAAATGCACTTTTTGATGCAAATCGCTCATCACCTAGAGAAATATTATAGCGAAAATCACTATGGTTACAGAGATACACGCATTTCAATTTTATAGTAAGCAACACACAATTTTTTGTGTTACTGCTATAACTATTAGTGAGCGACGCCGACAAATTTACGGGAAAAAAGGAAAAGTAGGAAAGCAAAATATACGAGATCGAAATTCGTGTTGTGTTATTTACTTTATCCTCTTTGTTGGTTTTTAGTCTTTATTAGATCTCCAGTTGGATCAGTTACTTAGAGTAATGTTAAGCTGCACATAAATGATAATAAATATTAACTGTTAGTTCAAAGAGTAACTGAAAAGGTGATTAAGACCTTCGTTTTCCGCAGTTCCGTCAAATTATTTTCGAAACAAGAGTTATAAGGTATTCTTCCCTAAGGAGTTTTGCAACGTTTCAACTTTGTATAAATGTTATACTAAAAACTTCGATGAAGAAAACCTTGCGAACTCCTCGTTATCTTTAAAAGTTTTCCGGAACATTTTCAAAAATGATTTCCATCTTGGTTTTCATTTACCGAAATAGGATAGATGCACAAAATGTGATGAATGGAAAAATTTTGAGGGCAGCAAAATAGAAACAGAAGGCTTTAAATCACATTTAATGGACAGAGATCGGAGCAAGGATATATTCTTGCAGGACTAAAGAAAGGGAAAGGAAAATAGATTTTTCTTATGAAGTAAAAATAGTAAAAATATTACCCTTTTTTTTACAGTCTGACAGTTATTCGTAGTGCCAGAACAAACCTTTATGGGTATGAATGCATAACATTGAAATATTCAGATTTTTTAAATTGGAAGAAGTTTTCAAATATTGTTCTACCAAAAAATGTATAATTAAATTTAGTCAAATTACGCTGTGCCTTTTTCAGAAAAAAAAAATATTACAATTAAATAGGGCAACTTGGGAAATAGCAAAATAGAAATTTTGACCATTGACTTAAATCCATCCACTGAGCGAGGACCTCCTTTTATGTACCCAAAAGAATTAAAAATTTCATGAAATTAATTTAATGATTTAAAATCACTTTGCGTTAAAAAATGTATTCCTTCAAGCTTTCACAACGAATATCTTAAATTAAATGATTTCAAATTCATTAAAGACAAATTAAATGAAACAGATGAAGAAGACGTTTAGAAATTAACTGTATGTTAAAAATAAAATAAATTTTTCACCAACCGAACAAATAATTTTTCATTGAAACTCATTTGACATAAGCGCCAAATTTCAGTCTGAGATGCTACAATAGTGAAAAATTCTATTTTAAACCAAAAAATTAACTTAAAAATTAATCTGTAACTTTTATTAGACCACTTGAATACCACATTTATAGTTTCGCAGAAAATCTCCAAAAGAATTTTAAAAAAATAAAAAAAAAAACTTCTCCTGTAAAATTGGCTTTTTGTCGCTTTCGTTTTTCGCGGTTAGGGCTCGATATTATCAACAACAATGGGTTAACGACATAAGTAGGAACACTATGTAATGGCGAGCGGGTTAAATCACAATTACAAAAACAATTATGAAACTGACCACACAAAATAACGCAATACGGTACAAATAAACAGCATTTGATAGAACATGTTTTATGGTCGGACATAAGATGCGTCGGCTGGGCTTCTGATTAGTTTTGGTGACTGTTTAGTTAGTCGGAAACTGACATTCATGAAAGCAAATAGTGCTGATGTTAAACGAACTCAAGGAAAACATTTTGTTGTATGTTTATGTTCATTTACATATCTCGTGACTCAAGGGCTGCAGCCACGTAGTGTGTATATTATAACAGGGGGGTGTTCGAAAATAGTGAAATGTAGTCATTTGAGAACAGCTCGACAAATTTGACAAATGATTGTATGTTTTATATGTTACCATAGCTTTTGTTTCAAGCAAAACTTTGTATCTTAAATAGTTCGTATTTATGTTAAACATGTTTATTATTTAGTATTGTAGCATAACCAATATTGTCCAGTGCTTCGACCATATAGCTAGATGATCAAGGAAGTCTTGAAGAATTTGTGTAGCGTGGAGAGGATAACATCGCTATATCATTCACGTATGCGGGAGATATTTGGTGCAAACACGGGGAGAGCATATCGCTGATGAATATTGAGAAAAGGACTGGTCCGAGGACGCTCTCTTGGTGAACTCCTGCATTGATTCGCGTCGTGTTTGACTTGTCCTCATTTAGCACCACTATAAACAACCTTTTTTAGAAAAAAGTTCTTCAGAATACAAAACTGTGGAACAAGTTGTAGAGGAGATCTTCCTGTCAGACTGTATCAAAGACTTGTTGTGCATGCAGGAATGCGAAATTATAGACTTTTTGCGAGTCAATCATTTGTTGGACAACCCTATGAACAAGTTCGTGAGTTTCGATTTAAAGCACACCCTTCATGAGGAGAGCTTTAAAAATTCTACCATATTCAGCCGCTGTCTTAAGTTAATTGTATATAATTTAATTAATGAACTTTCTGTGGGTAATGGGTCGGATAGGGAGGTCCAGTTGAAGCGGCGATTCAAGGAAACCATTTGTTGTATCCAAATCATAGAAATCAGCTGGATGGAACAGTGTAAATCATGACTCTACATTTGAGTTTGGGTTACCTGCAGTGATAGCGAAATCCAGGTTAGTAGAACGATTATTACGTTGTATAATTTCATAATTGTGAATACATAAATTTTACAAATGGCGAACGCTCGCGTAGACTTTACGCTATAATCTTGAAGACTGTTCGTCTAGTTCACAAAGAGGAATCTTGGAAAACTGAACGGCTTATGACTAGCGTGGAATTGAAGCTGTATCTTGATATCTTGGGAAAAACTTTTCAATCATTGGTTCCCGATATAATTAGACTTCTTTGTCTTGATTACTGATTCGAACATAAGGCAATCATAGTACATCATTCAAAGTTTCCAACATTGGCTCTACGACCCGTTGACGGGAAGTATTGCGAGGTCAACAACATAAGTTGGTTATGAGTGCAACCAACTTAGTTTTTCAGCTGCACCAATGCATCGCTCGTAAGCTGTTCTACCAAGACCCTCGAATCATTAATAGTGCAAAGTATTGGCATTTCGCATTTTAAAACTTGAACCTATCGGACGTGCTATTAGTAGCTCCGCGTTCAGTGAACTACTGCAGTATAAATAAATTAGAAAGCCAAATGAGTAGCTTCACTAATATAAATAACAACAATTTTAAATAGGTAGGACAGTAACAACAGCGTAGGCTAGCAGTAGTTCTTAATAACAACAACAAGATCATCAACTGAAAGCAAAAGCAGTTGTTTTTGTTGTTTAGTTATTAAAACAACAATACCCTTCTTAAGTTGCAATAGATTCAACATATTAGGGAATACAACAGCATACGCCAGTTATACATTTTTGTTTAAATTCACATTTATTAAAAAAGGGGGTGTTTGAAAAGTATACCAATTGAATAAATTGTATATTATAATTAATGCCATCTATTAGAACACTTCCACCTGGTGGAGGAAAAATGCCAAACAATCTTGACAGTGTCAAAGAGTTCAACAAGAAACTCGAAAAATGGAACAAAAGGGTGCCAAACTTGCAAAAGAAGTGGCCCAGCGAAAAAATGAAAACAATGAATTTAAACTAAAGTCCAAACCATATATTTGAAATACACAGGATTCTGTCCAACAAGAAAAAAAGAGTGTATATGAAATAGAGAAAGAGAAGCTTGCTCACAAGACTGATTGGATCCTGAAGAGCTTAAAAATAAATGCGGAACAAACACCTAACCCTCCCGAATCTAAATCAAAAAAGACAAGTGATCAGCAAGTAAAAAAGGTTCCACAGCCCCGCCCATAATGCATTAAAAACTCAATCCAATAGAGAGTTTTATATTAAAATTCTTAGCAATAATATATACAAAATCAATACGTCAAATGCTGAAGATTTTAAAAATTGAATGAAATTTTTAACAAGCGAAAACTTCTCATGGTACACTTATGAAAATAAACAAACCAGACCTTTTAAAGTCATTGTGAAAAGTTTACATCACAGATGCGAACCACAAGCCATAATATCTGATCTTAAAGAACAAGAAAGCTATAAGTGCAGTCAATAAGTTAAAATGGAAAACGAAACAACCAGTAGACATGTTCCTCCTTACTTTTGATGCAACAAAAAATATAAAACATATTTATGAAGTTGAGACTATCGAGGCAGTTAAGCAATTAAAAATGATCCCTCAGTGTAAATCATGCCAGGCTTTTGGCCACACGCAGAACTACTCTTCGAAAAAACCAAGTTGTGTCAAGTGCGCAGGAAAGCACAAGACAATAGACTGTAAGAAACCAGAACAGCAGCAACTAAAGTGTTGTAACTGGAGTGATTCCCATTCTGCTAGCTACTGAGGATGTATTATTGATAAGGAATTAGAAAAAAATAGCGACCCAAAAATTTATAAAATGAAAAGTAAATCTCAGACCATAAATTCCACAAATAAACCTTTAGACAGTCAACCAAATTGGCATCAGAACAAACCAATTGCTCAAAATAAGGATGCAACTACAATAAAAAATTACCGGAATGGTTGCAAGTTGCTAAAGATGAAAAAACAAACTGAGGAAAAGAAAATATTACAACAAATTTTGGATAGACTTGTGAAACAGCAGGAGTTTAATGCAACACTTGAAATTAGGCTGCAAAATCTCGAAAAAAGCTTTCTACCAAGTTAAGTAAACATGCCCAGATTCCTAAAAATTATGTTATGGAACGCTAACGGACTACTGAAATACCACGACGAACTAGAAATTATTCTCAATACTGAAAAAAAGGTAGTGCTGTTGTAATAAGAAGTAGTATCAAACACTATAATGAAGCTAAGACGTGATAAGATATGTTTCAAGTAACTTTCGTAACTATTGACACTGACAATAGATTATCATTAACAGCCGTTTATAGCCCTCCACGGTATCAGAATATTGTCGACTTCACTTTCTGGGGCATAAGACTCATCACAACAAAAGGCAGAGAACTTTATAAAGCCCTACAAATGAGTAGATGTAATATCTATTCCACTAGCACACCAACGTATTGGCCAACAGATCCACAAAAAACACCCGAAAAAACACTTTATGAAAGCGTAGCTACTAAGGAACCACCACCCACTCTTGTCAGTAAACACACCGACTGGGAATACTTCAAAAGAATCCTGTCAGACTACAATCATGAAGAAATCGTAATAAACAGCACCGCTGACTTATACGATGAAACCCTTAATCTAACAAAAATCATTCAACTTGCAGCTTGGAGAAGCATGGAAAAACGCAGAATGCGTGGAAGATGGCAACAGTCCAGATCACCTATTGACAAACCCCTCAGTACGCCGTCAGACTTCGTGGTGATCGGACGTGTTTACGGCTTATTTTTGCAATCGTTACGGTAATCGCGATTATCTTTTTGTTTTAATAAAACTGTTAATGTTGAAGGTTAACAGCAAAAATTACTTTTGCGTTTCATTAAATTTTTAAATTTTCGTTTTTTGTCTCGCTCGCACCCTTATGTTAAATGCCGCATAAGAAGCAGAGGACGACGACTCCGGGTGACGTCATGTCGTCATCTGATGAGCCTTCGTCGGTGATATCGGTGGCTTCGAGGAAGGTAAGTACGAGGCAGCAGTGGGGGAGAAAAATTGCTTCCGAGGCTGTTGTTAACTCGTGTGGTGATAAGAGTAGGGGGAAAGGAACTTTTGCTGTCCCCCAGGTGCCATCCTCTGATGCAGCGTCGGCGTTTTGTAACCACAAGGGGTCTGCAATAGAGAGGGTGAAGAACATTACTGCTGACGTCACTGGGTATCTTTTGGATAAGTTTAATGGTGTGACATCCTCTGTGACCCAATCTATACCCTGTACACCCGTACGAGTATTTATTAATGACACTAGTCGCAGAAAACGATCGCCTAAAAGGATGTTTAGATGCAGTTCGCGACTGTAGTGGATAAAGCGTTCAAGGCGTCCCACCCATGAGCGACCCTGGTGTTCCCCCAACGTCATCTGCCACTGTGTTGAAGCCAGATGAGACCAGGTCCTTGATTGTCGGAATCAAAACTTCTGGCAATTCTTCCAAGGACGTGGTGGAGCAGGTGGTGAAAGAAGTAGGGCCTATACTAGGTGTACGTGTTCATGAGGTGAAGCCACTGCGGGATGGTGATGCGATGATTCGCACTCCTTCTGTGGTGGAGTCGAATAAGATGAGCGACAATAATAAGTTAGGCCCTTGGATTGTTGTGCAGGTGGACTCTCCCAGATTGGATCTGATGAGTTCATGAGGGAGTTGTATAAGATGAACCTGAAGGATAAGATGAGTGAGGGGGAATTTAAGACAAGTGTCCGGCAAGCCCTGGGAGGTGACCGCTGATGTAGCGGTGAATGTGATTCTGGAAGGTTCTACTGTTGCCATGCAGACCCTTCTGGAAGCTGAGCGCTGAGTGGTTCTTATTTAGGGTTTGTACCCACGAGCCGATCTTGGGATGCTTCCGTTGCCTTGGTTTCTACCATAAGGTGGCGGAAAGCAAGCCAAGTATGATGCTGTCGTCGTTGCGGGCAGACGGGTCATCGGGTGGCGCCATGTTGCAATGCGCTTAATTGTCGCAACTGTGCATTCACAGGCAAGCCATCGGGACATATGACGATGTCTCCGGCTTGTCCTGCGTACAGTGCCATTGTTGCCAGCGCGAAGGCTAGACACAAATAATGATTAGGACACTCAATTGACAACAAGGAGAGATTGTATGAATGCTTCACTGTGTAAATTTTTCCATGGGCGGATCGTAGGGAAAATCTACGATCTCTGCAGGATCCTTGTGATCCGCTCGAGGCTGGTGAATTGGAGGTGGCTTTTTCGATTTTACAGTCGAGAAAGTAACCCGGTATGGATGGATTGACCGGAGAGATATGTAAGAGCATCTTTAAGGCCATTCCTGAGTACATGAATGCATTGTAGGCGAAGTGTGTATCGGTTGGGTATTTTCCCAAGGCGTTGAAGTGTGCCAAGGTGATAGTGCTTCTGAAGTCGCCTGATAGACTTAGGAGTAATCCTCGTTCTTTTAGGGGCATCAGTCTCTTGCCGGTACTTGGTAAAGTGCTGGAAAGAGTTCTGGTAGAAAGGCTTCAGGAGAGAGTGAATGAGCAAATGTCTGATTTGCAATTTGGGTTTAGAAAGGGTAAATACGTAGAGGATGCTTGGGGCTATGTGTCTGACTGTGTTCAGGCAAGTAGTTCCAAGTATGTGCTAGGTGTTTGTGGATTTTATGGGTGCGTTCGACTATCTAAGTTGGGATTGCGTGCTGAGGAAATTGAGAGATTGTGGAAGTCGGGAAATGGCTCTTTGGAAGAGTTATTTCTCTGACAGGCGAGCTTGTGCGGTTGGGTTGAATGAGTGTGTCAGTATGGATGTGGTTCGTGGTTGCTCACTGGGTTCTATCTGTGGTCCGTTAACTTGGAACCTCTTAATAGATTCCCTTTTAAGGCAGCTTGGACATGAGTACAAGTGCTGTGCGTATGCGGAGTTGCTCATTCTGATTGAGGGACAAAACCGTTTGGAAATTGAGCGCAAGGATCAGATGGGACAGTTCTGAGTATGGGTGGGTAACATACAGGTTCACTCGGGATGTCACATTTGTTGGCGGTTGACCGGACTTTGATTTTAACCTTTGGCTTGGATTCCTGTTGACTGGTCATGGTTCCCTTAATGCTTTTTTGCATTCAAAGGGCCTATTTAACAGTGCGGAATGCCCTTGTGGCTTGACGAACGAGATATGGAAACGCGTTCTCTTTGAAGGTTATCTGTATGATGATCTAAGAGATATGAATGAGTTAGGTATTTTGAGGGTTTTTGATTCTAGTGAGGTGCTCTCCAATAGGGTCAGGGTTAAAAGATTAAATGGGTTTGCACGTGCAGCATTTTTGAAACGTCATCCGATTGTAAACTGAGACTGTCCGTTATGTGTGTGTGAGAATGTGGGTTGGGTTAGTGTTCCCTCCCGGGGTAACCAGTCCCTGAGCTTCATAGAGCTCTACTGGTAGTAACTTGGTTACGCTATCTGTCCAGAGGTATTTACTGGTACCACAGGCGTTTGGCTTATAGCGGTCTCAGCCGTTCGCTTAAAGTCCTTGTGAGAGTGGGGGCATATGCTCGCCTGATCTCGATCATTTAAATGCTGCCAATTGGCGGAAGAGGTCGAAATAGACCTCGCTTCCAACAGTGAGGAAGCTATATTCATGAGTATAGCTTTATACTGTGCCATCTGTGGGTTACTAAACCTGCATTCTATTTCAAAGAGCTATGTTCAAATTTGGGCCACCAGCCCATGAACTTTTTGGAGTTCGAATTGGTAGTACCTCGGGTACGAAGTCTGACCAGAGGCTTTTTTCTTAGCAAAAAAAATAATTGATCTAAGTAATTACCGTAACACTGATTATTCGCTTTGCAAGTACACAAAGAAGTTTTCACAACCAACTGTGCGATATCCACCAATATAAAAACCTGATAACACGTGGGGTAAAAGTAGCGGAGAAAAAGCACAAATTTTTGCATAGTATCTAGAGAATACCTTTAAGCCATATGACTCATCAAGAGCATCTGAGATGGTACTGTTTCCGTTCAAGAATTTAATGTAAATTCCCCTTGCAACAGTAGCTGAGCTATCTGATGAGATAATGAAACTAAAGTCAAATAAGTCGCCTGGGTTTGATCTTATCACCAATGAAGTACTAAAGCCACTCCCCCAAAATATAATAACCAAGCTAACCTCAATCATGAATGCAATCTTAATAATGAAACAGGTTTCCATATATTGGAATACAGCAAAGGTAATAATGTTAAACAAACCTGGAAAACCAGAGCACGATGTCACATCATATCGACCAATATCTCTGCTTCACATAATTTCAAAACTTATGGAGAATTTGTATTGTTCAAAGTCTTAATCAAATTATTGACCAAGGACCAATTTGGCTTCCGCGCCAATCATTCCACCCTAGATCTGCTCTGCAGTCTTCCTTGATGTATCAAAAGCTTTTGATAAGGTCTCTCTGTATGGCCTACTGAATAAAAACACAGTGTTATTACGCAGACACTATTGCCACTTTCTAAAATCATACTTGACAGAAAAAAATTAAAGTTGGATTTCCCCATCGCTTATATTTTATTCACATGTGATCTACCTACCAACAAAAACTGCTTTACTGCAACATTTGCTGACGACACAGCCATAATATCAGTTGGCAGCACAGAAAATGAAACTAATACACATCTCCAATGCGCGTTAAATGAAGTCTTTGAATGGACATCAACATGGCGCATCAAACTTAATGAAACAAAATCAGCACACACAGATTTCTCGTACAACATTACCTCCCATTGTATAAGTTAAGGCTCCACTTTATGCCACTGCAACCATTTATTCACATATTTGTTTCCCACATTATTTGCTGACGATACGTCTGCACTATTATCACAACTGCCAAATTCCATAACAACCAAATGTCCATTCCCACACTATTTGCTGACGATATGTCTGCACATGCAGTAGCTTCTGTGCAAAGAAATATGATTCCATGCAAGCGTTTAGGAAAGAACAAATTCACTGTGCTAAGTACGGAGCAGAGAAATATAATTAAGTATAAAAGAAAGAGAATGTAGATTTAAGTTTCAGTTATGAAATAAACTCAAAATAAAGCACATAGTGCTGAATAAAAACTAAACTGTTTAATTCTGAATAAAACTAAAGCACATAGTGCTGAATAAAAAACTAAATTGTTTAATTTAAAAAAACTAAATTGTTTAATTGGCGCCCGAGCAGGGACCGCGTCGGAAAAAGAAAATTCAATACGCGGACTCAAATAAATTTCAATACCATAAGTGGCGCCCGAGTATTTGAACGTTAATTCAAAAAAAAGGAAGGACTGTATCGTCCAGCCCTTTACGGTACAACATAGTGGAAAAAATAAATAAAATATGAAAAATGAACATTAAAAACAATTAAAAACTAAAGTTGATCAAAATACAAAATATGTTTTTGTGCAGCATAATTTTATAAAATAAATTTGAATCATGTTTATATGAAGTATCTATTACATTTTTTTCTATTCCAATTATAACATGCAAATTTAAATTAATTACTAACTGTGATTAAGTGATAACCAAGCATATTTGAGTAATTGTTAAAACTAATAGAAACACAACAACAATAGCAAAATTAATAACAAGTTACGGAAGTTGTTTACATACAGCAAAAAACAAAAAAAAAATTTTTGATAAAAAAAAAAAAAAAAAAAATTATTATAATAAATACATAAATTACATAATAAAATGCAACAGACAACCATTCATTATACAACTCTAAATGTATAAAACTATTTAAACAAAAAAAAAGAAGAAAAGAAGAAGAAGAAACAAAAAAATTCATCAGCCAGAATTTCAGAAGAGGAACCAACCACACTCAGACGAACGAAGGAACAATTCATCAGGAAATCTACAAAAAAAAAAGAAGAAGAAAAGAAGAAGAAGAAACAAAAAAATTCATCAGCCAGAAATTCAGAA
>JBAMAW010000994.1:0-15529 GCA_037043295.1 Amiota minor
CTAGGACGAAGGGTGTAATAAGATTTAGTGTAGCTCCTCCACAGTTACCCTACGATCAAGTAAATATTTAATGTTGTAAATGGGATGCACTTCATTTTTCTTTAAGTGCTGTAACTTTGGGGCCAAATCAATTTTGTACAAATGCTGTGGGATTTTATTTTTATTAATCATATTAATCACTACTTTGACCTCAAACCCTTTTTCTTCCAGTGCAGTCTTAATGTCGCTACAATCAACAGAGGGTTCAATGCCCTTAAGTACAACTACCAGCTCTACTACTTTTAAGCTGATAGGTATAATAGTATGCGCTGATTTTGACTACCTGCTGGTGATACAGTTGTCTTTTTGAATGCTTTTGCTTGCATAGCAGAATTTTTTCTATTGCATGCTTGTTCTGGTTTTGGGTTATTGACATCGCTATTAAATGTTTGCGTGTTTGTTGTTGTTACAGAAACTACATGTGATGACGCAATCGAAGCAGTAGCTGAGAACACTGTTGTTATTCCTGAAACTGCACTAGCTGTTGAAGTAAAAGCTGTGCTACGTGTTGCGTTTGTTGTAGCGTTAAACACAATTGCTTCTTTGTTTGATTGTAAAGGTGGTTGAGGGGAACGACACTGGGCACTCCATGGGAGTGAGTGACTAGTGCTTACTCTACTAGAAGATAGAACAGGAGAGCAAGATCGTGCTCTTTCTACGGCCGGCTGAGCGGTTAATAAGGAACCTTTGTTTTTGTTCCTGGTATCATTAGCGACAAACGAGAAGTACGCATTTCTCGCTGTCATTTTCGGTGCTGTTAGGCTTTGATATGAAGCAAATAAATAAATAATTCGTAAATTAAATTCATTAAATCTTCGTTGTATACCTACAGCTTTCAGCGCTACCACTTCTACTCCTTTGATCGTTGGGAGGACCTTACACAAGGTGTTCAAATTACAAATTTCATTATTAGAAAATTCAATTTCAAATATTCGTCCTAAAAGTGGCCAAGATAGATTCCTCGTCAAAAATCAAATCAAATCCTAAGGTCAATTGGTTTTGTTTTTGTTTTCGCTTTTCTGTTTTACTTCATCCCCTTTTATTGCTCTTAATTCAACCGTTTCCACACCACACACATTTATTTTCTCGCCCGTCTATTGTACGATTTAAATTGAACACTATGGCTTTGTACATTTTGTTGATGTCTGTTGGTACTTTTCTCATCAATATTTATTACTTGTAGTTGCTGTACTCTTTATTTCACTTGACTTATTAATCAATATTTTAATATTTACTGTTACAGTTTTTAACTATACATTATCGCCTTGCGCGCTTTCGGTACTTTTTTGTCGTTATTCATTGCTTGTGGTTGTTGTATACTTTGTTCCTCTTGATCATTAAGAGATGTTCGCCGCAAAAAATTCTTCCAACTCCTCCTCGTGAATATTACTCAGACGATTAATGATCGGCAAATCAAAATTTGCACACACCATCTTCACCTATTTAAAAGGCAGCTCATTAAACTCTTTTAGAGACAGTTTATTATTATTTGTTATACAACGTTGTTTTGTAAATAAATATTACAGGTTTTGTAAATTACATAGTTTGGAAAGGTATTTTTTCCAAATGTGCAGGCTAATCCTACTTCTGAGATTTTAGTGTATTTCATTCGACTGTGTTTTCCGAGGGTTAATTTTATTCTGATTGCTTGACTTATGTTTTTCTATGTATACAGCGATATAATTACTTATCATTTATTTCGTGTTAGGCATTCTTAAATTTTTTATAATTTTGTCTCTTCCGCGCTTGTAATTATTTTCTAGGGGGGTACCTCCCATACAAACCAACCATTTGAGTTCAAGTTCTTATTACAAAAACTTTTTTTTTTGTCCTATCGAACTGAAACTTGGACACTATCAGTTTCCAAGACAGGTGCAGGACATTTGTCGGAACCAGTCGATTCGGACCACTAGGTGGTGTACCTCCCATATAAACCACTCTTTTTGTTGGGACATACGTAATTATTTTGATGAGGCAAATATTGTTTTATTTGTCGTCGATTAGAAATACTAGCAGCTTCATGTAAGAATTTCCACTATATCCAGAGTTAACTTCAACATTATCGTTCGTCACAGAGTTCAACTAGCTTTGGAATCCATGAATGTGCGAAGATTGTTAAGTAGTTTGCGTCAAGTATGTGTCGTATAATTTTGGATATTTAGGTTCCCAAGAACTGGTGTATGATCCAAAGCCTACACAGCCATCTACATGTAACATTTTGGAATTGATACCATTAATGATTGCAAAATCAAGTAGGTCAGGGATTCTTTGTTGGTCAGTAGGCCAATACGTAGGTGCACCAGTTGTAAGGCAACTTAAGTTCTTTTTTGTGATGAAAGTGTACAATTCCCTTTGCTAAAATTAATTTATTTTGCTTTAATAAGTCGGTTTAGATAAATTTTGTGAGAGAGAGTTATCCAATTCATTGATTTTGTATGATCATTGACGACCAATAGCATCTTGTAACCAACCAATTTGTGCACTTGTTGTTGCGAAAAATAAGGTTACCGAATTCGAAATGTTGGGCAAGAGAGAGAGAGAGAGAGAGAGAGATCAGTCTATAGTTATTTAGTTATATAGTCTAGGTTTGTACTTCAAGCCGTGTGATAGAAAATTTGTTTGATGAGTTCCGCTTTGCATAAAACCTTGATTCTTGTAAAATACAATAAGAACAAAAAAACATTGAGAAGAATGAAAAGTGATCACTATTTTACTTAACATTATTATTTATTTTTTTTTTTACTGGTATATTTAAAAAGATAGTTTTATAGATATGGAACTAATCATTAAAATCGATTGCATTCTTATATTTGAAATAGATGATTTTATGAAAATGGCAATAGTCCCTCAACATACTACAGCATCGTGGCAAAAAACTTTCAAATTTGACAGTGATTTTGAAACAACTTCACCAGTTGGCTTTGCTCCTGCAGGCAGACTTCAAAGCAATACAGAATCTACTGAACCAGTACGCTGTGACAATGCACCAGCTAAAGTGCTTATCGCTGGTTCAACTCATCATGCGGCTAACAAAATTTCATCTACTCCAAATGTTAATGCCAATGAAACGGCCTATTCACCTCCTCCACCGCTAAACACAAATTTCACAGAAACTGTGCAGCTTGCAATAGAACGGGAACGCGTTCGCGCTGAGTTCTATGCTACGTATGATGTTATGACTGGTGTTAGAATTGCAGCTACACTTGGTGGCTTTTTCGGATTAATGGTATTTTTGATTGTTTGGAAAAGTCGTAGAAGCTCTAACGAAACACTTAAGGTGTTGAAGGATCCTAAGATGGCTGCTGTAGCAGCTGTCTGCATGCAAGAGGAGGAAGAACGGGAACTTCAAGAGGCTATTGTTGCAACGGGCATGACGATTTATCCGGACGATTACCGCGACATCTTATATCGGCGACAGCGCATGCTGTCCCTGGGTAATGTTAGTGCCCCACCTTTATTAAATCGAGTTCATAGATTTTCGTCTATCGGTAAGTGTTAGTATTTAAAAAAAAGTTTACAAAGAGCGGTAATTACTTTTATGTTTTATTTGCAGGTGGGGGAGGCTACAATAGCTTATTAGCACCGCCTCGTCGCTTCTCTTACTCAGCATTATCCATGAGCGGTGGCAGTTTAAGGGATGTTCCTAGTAGTGGCATTGCACGTGGTGTACGTCGTCGCAGTGGATCCGACTCTTCGCGCATATATACCAACTATCGTATGTGTGGAACTTTTGGGGCTAATGATTATTTTGCTGAAACGGAAGATGAATTGGAACACGAAGAGTATCTACAACGCAGGCAAGATTTTTGTGAAATTGATGAGTTAGATGTATACAAACCCATAAACCAAACAAAGAACCATCAAGGGTTTCTTGCTATACCGGCATTATTTAATAACGTCAGACGCAGCAGTGCTATGACTTGTTGCAGCACTGATAGTTCATATTTAGAACGTCGCTGTTCCGCTTATACACTTGGTCTAAGTAATATAACGCCGAAATTGCTACAAAACCTATCGGAAACTTCACGAAGTTCAAGCATTCAGGACTGGGATTACTATTACCCAGACATTCATGTAATCCATCCAACTTCTCAGTGCCCACCAAATCACAGCATATTTGGAGATATTAAAATTAGCAGTCCAAAGCTATCTATCAATCAAAGTGCAAAAATGCAAAGTCGTGAAGCTGTCAATAGCTTTGAAGAAAGTAAAATTGGTACGGTTGCCGATCTTAGCTCACAAATTTTCGTGCGCAAGCACAGTATCGTTTCCTATGATCCTGAAAGTGCACAGGCAGGTCAGAAACAGGAAATACACTCTATTAGTGCTGATACAGTTGATGTCTATCCGTACAATCAGCATATGGTCTATGCAAATGTTGATTTATTCCGCGGTATGTCGAAGCCCATACAGTCAACACTTAAATCGAACGTACTTGACGCCCTTCCACTTACAAACTCAGTTACAGAAGAACTGTGCCTTAGTGTCCAGCGGAAGGTTGCTTTAGTCGAGTTAGGAAAAAAATGTCAAATCGACCCAGCCATTCGTGTTAACGGCGAAGTACCAATATGTATGGTAGCTTCAGACTCCTCTTGTCTTGGAACATCGAGCAGCTTCAGTGTTGATAGTACACCCATCAGTTCGGAGAAATTAAAAGGAAGCAATAGTATGGGGAAAACTTCCAGCAACCCACTGTTCAACATTAAGAGTCGAGCGCCACTTGCCTCATTAAGTTCTTTCACGATGTCCTCACTTGAGAACCAAGACTCTGATATGCGTTCCTTTGGTGAAGATTCGAGTTGTTTGGAGGGTGTCGCCGACACGGACGAAGACTTACAGCAATTAGATAGTGATAGCGAAGAAATAAATGTTGGAGATCATATCAGCATAGCAGCAAAAATAGTACATCGTGAACGAGCTTATGCACATAAGAGCACGATAATGTCTACTCCTATTTCTCCAAATGCTGCCCCAGCTATAACACAGGGTGATCATCCTACTGTGTCCTTAGCAAATACAAGCATTTGCACACAACAGCAGCTAGCTCAGCGTAATGGTAGAACACGGTCTCAATTACCATCGCTCCAGTATCATCGCATCCCATACGCTTCATCTTGTGGCTGTATTTCGCTGATTGGACAACAGATGCAGGAATTCAAGTTCAGTAAAAGTCAGTCGCAAGCCTATATACCGCTAGAAACGCACTTTGGTGCTATCATCTGTACCAGCAGGCTCAGACGAGCACAGTTACTGCAGCAGTACAGTGATCCACAAAGTTTACCAACAACAACAACTACCACGGATCAAATGTCCTTTCCAGTAGAAACTGATTTTGTTTGCGAAAGACTACCAACAACATCAGATGATATGTTCTGCTCCACATTTAATACTGAGGAGGACATGGCTACGGATGCGGCCTACACATTACGTGACACTGATATTGAAGGCAAGGTCATTCATGGCGGTGTCAAACAACCCTCATACACTCAGTATAACAACAAAGATAGTTCCGATCAACAGACGGAAAATTATCTGACGTGTTCTAAATCATTAATTCCGGTTGTACCTATAATAACAGCTCCATCGCCTTTTCTACTTCTATCCAAGAATAGAAGTGAAAATCAACAAAAGAAATCACACAAACAATTACAGCAACTGTCACATCAATTACAAGATGCTGACGATCCTTGCCCATCTTCTATTTCTGATTCCATAGGAAATACACGCCAAGGCACCATTTGCATGCCAACTTCACTTAAATGTCTCATTTTGCGCGGTACCAATGGCCAAGAAAAATCTGCCATTTATAAAAATGTTTCAAAGTTGGACATAGATCCTAACACTAACGGTACTAATGTTAGTAAAGCAATAACCGAGGACGTGATTTGTGACCTTCCTTTCAACAAGTTGCCTACAGATGAAACCATGGTTACCGCTTCCGTATCATGCGAAGATGTAAAAATAAAGAAAAGTTGCGAATTAATCAATTATAACTTGCCAGGCAAAAAATGGTCAAAGGAAACTTTATTTTAGCAGGTCTAAAAACTTTGAAAAGTACGTAATAAAGAGCGTCAATATTAATTTTCTTTAATAACGTTAATATTTACCTTATTTTAGAATAATAAATGTGTACATACTATACTTGTCACAAAAATAAAATATGTATTCGTTAAGAGATCCCAAGAGCTTGTATTCTACATACATATACGAGCTAAATAAAAAGTTATTAGAAATAACGCCAGAATGCGCACACAAATGGGTAAACTTTGCATATAATATCAAAGAAAGTAGAGCATGTAAAATTCAAAACAGTACGTAGATCACACTTGGTATCTTGCTCATCATTAACAAATGTACCCATACCCTTCAGTTTTCATACATGTATAGTGGTACTGCCATTTAAGAATATTTTAACTTCAACTTTTTAATTACCAGTAATTTCGTCACACTAAGACTTACTGGATTCTGCATGGGGGGTACCTCCCATACACACCGCCCATTTAAATTCATGTTCTTATTAGAAAAATCTTTTTTGTTTTTTGTCCTGCCAAACTGAAACTTGGACACTATAAGTTTCCAAGATAGGCGCAGTATATTCGTCGGAACCAGCCGAATCGGATTGCTGGGATGGTACCTCCCATACAAACCAACCATTTGAATTCATGTTCTTATTAGAAAAACTTTTTTGGGTTTTGTCCTATAGAACTGAAGCTCCGGCACTATCAGTTTCCAAGACAGGCGCAGGACATTTGTTAGAACCAGCCGAATCGGACCACTAGAGGGGTACCTCCGATACAAACCACCCGTTTGAATTCATGTTCTTATTAGAAAACAACAACATACTTGTATTAATTATTTTTTGGTAAAAATATCGTTGCAAATAAAGCTTAAATACTATAGTGAAACATTCACTGCGTGAAGAGCATTTCATCTTCGGCATAGTCGAAGATAACGTTCTTTCTAGTTTGTTATTGTTTTGTGTTTGTTATGTAGATTTGTCTGATGATTGCGTTTTTCGGGTTCTTTTGTTAGCGTTTAACCGTTCGGAAATATGTTTGCACTTTGTACTTGCGTGTGCGTTATTATTGTAGGCGTAACTGTCACAGATCTCCCTAATGACGCACGCATACGATGTATGTTTGGAAGCATTATTATTGTTTCGATAATTTCTTTGGGCCTTACTAACTGAATACGATGACGCGATTGAAGCAGCTGCTGTGTATACTGTTGTTGTTGATTCAGCTTTGGCTGTTGATGCTGATGATGTGCTTTGTGCTGAAATTGTTGTTGCTGTTGAAACAGTTGCTGCTGGGCCTGTGCACAGTGGTGGTTGCGGGGATGGGCACTCCGCGGTAGAATATGTCTGGTATTGATGGTAGTGGACAAAAGATTATGAGTGCATAACACGTCTACACTGTTCAAGTGTTACTTTTCTGTGTTCATAAAAGGCATATTGCATCTGGGTCAAATGTGAAAGAGTACATAAAATCAAATTTTCACAGCATGGAGAGATTTTGTCGGTTCAAATAAGCGTGCCTCCTGAAACGTTCCCTGAAGTGTGCAACCCTAAATTCTGGCCTTCAATTATTGTTGTTCACGAATTTAAACAGATAAAAATAAAGAGATCTAGTCCCGTTATGTCGACGTTACATTTTATTCTAGTTCACTTTCTATTCCAAGTTCGGCTTCAAAAATCTAGCTTCCAGAGCAATCTTTATTCATTATAAAAATGTAAGAGGATTTTCTAATGAGTATGAAGAACATGAAGTCCAGGCAATATAAAAAATTCAAGAGTACTTCTATTGCTTTAGCGAATTTTTGTGTGGTCCGGGTAAATTTTTTTTTAATTAATTAGCCTTTGATGTAATAACTATCTCTCACTACAATTTTCCATTGAGCACTTTTATATCTTTGTGAACTTAAAGCGCATGTCTTCTTTATTTTATATAGTTTACGAATAAGCCTACGGTGATTTGGATATTTCAGACCTGTCCGCAAACTTCTTTCAACATGGTAGTATGAAAAAGCGATCACGAACTACAAACTTGCAAGAATTTACATATTTAGTAAGTCTTGGTGTTAGTGAAAAATATCAAACTTATATCATTTTCACAGATTTCAGCAAAGGTTTTGATTCTGTAAATCATGATCTTCTTAGTCTGGTGTTCCTCAAGGAATTCATCTTGGCCCATTATTGTTTATTGTTTCTATAAACGATCTTCCTCTTTCTTTTAAATATTCTCGTGTTGTTGTTGATGTATGCTGATCATGTCAAACTCTGTTTATCGTTTAATGATATCATTTCACATATTAGATTACAAGATCTAACCTCACTCCATTCTTGGTGTTTACGTAGTCTCTTAAAGCTAAACTGCGTTTAATACATGTTCATGAGGTTTCCTATTATGAAGCCTCAATCTTCTTCTATGATAGATAACATTTTTCAACTATTAATAACGCTTAGAGTAATTTTCGGCTTTATTAAAAGATGATCTAAAGAATGTAACGATCATTACTAAGATTCTTTTCACCTATCTTGTCCGCTCAATACTTGAATACTGCTTTTGTGTCTGGAGCCCCAAGTATAAAAAAAAATTTCAGGACCGCATTGAGTCAATACAAAAGCAATTCTTTCTTTTTGCACTTCGTGGCTTAAATTGGAACTCCATCGTGCGTGTGCCTTCATACTTTAGCAGGTATCTTCTCATAAATCTCTCATCGTTGAAAAATATCCGAATAACTCGAAGTGTAAGCTTTCATCACAAACTTTATACCCGTGATGTTGATTCTTCAGTGCTTTTAAGTCAACTTAGACACTGTATTCCTAGTCGTTTAGTTAGAAATATCGTTCCCTTAGCTAAAGATACATGCACAACTAATTATGCCCTACATGATCCTTTTCGAGTTTTATGCACACTTTATCACATCCTCTCGTCTGAGATATCGTCCGCTCCGTTTAACATCAGAGTCTTTCGTTGCCTTCGGGAATTGGAAAATACTACTATTAGATAAGCTAGACGTCGCTCATTGATGTTCTTATCTAGACTATTTCTTTTATGAAACACACCCATAGCTTGTTTTTTTGCAAATAAATTTTTTCCAAAGTAGCTGTTGATTGACGTTAACGATAATCAAAAATTGCTGGTGACGAAACATGGGTACAGAGGACATATTGATTCGAGAACCGTCCGTGAAAATATGTGTGTATCCTTTGGTGTCGTGTTTTGCTTCCGGAAACTTTGCACGATATATGTGAGTTGCTGCGTTGGCTTTTGCAAGTATTGTATATTTTTGGAGGAGTTAATAATATCGTTCTTGAGTAACGTGGGCGAAAGTGCACTTGTATAAAACATGAACATCATAATAAAAAAAATTATATTTATACACCTTAATTTGTCTTGCAACGCAGTTTTGCACCTTCTATGCAAATCGATGCAAAGCTATTTTCTTGTGACTTCCCATAAAGTGATAGTGTTCTCCGGGTGTTTCGATGAACAAAGATTTACTAATAGAGGATCCCAGTTAAAAGTGGACAAATTTTGACTAGCGAGAACAGACAGACCATCGTTGATAGTGTTTGGTATTTTGTTTAAAATATCAATGACTGCATACAAGAGCTTTCCAAGCTGCCGTGAAGTTATCGCCCCACAAAGGGAATTTGTTTGGTGACGAGGTGTTTCGTGCCAATTTTAGTATTCAATAAAGAAACAAAACTTTATGATTTTAACTTTATACACTAATTTATTTGTTTATCATTTTAAATTTAATTACAATAACGGTTTAATTTATTTATTTGACAAAATACTGCCAAACATAAAAATAAAAGGTTATTAACATAATACATGATATTAAAACAAAATAAAAAAAAGAAAAACATAACTAATAACAAACCAAGTGAGTCTTAAACAAATTTTAATTACTTAAAATTAAACGTAAGGAAATATATAAAAAAAACAACTCGTCTCTGACCCGTTGGAGTAATTTGTTCAAGCTATGCCCCTACTCACAGCCATTTGTGGTCAGAGACAGAAGGGATGTGTGAGCCAATGAGCGATGTCCACTTCATTAAGTAGCAGTTTGTTTCAATTCCCGAAGGCAACGAAGAAGGATGATGTTAAGCGCAGAGGGCGAGATCTCAGGCGAGAGGACGTGATAGAATTTATTATAAAGAGTGCATAAAACTCGGAAAGGATCGTGTAGGGCATAGTTAGTTGTGCATGTACCTATTGCTAAGAGAACGTAATTTCTATATGTACGACTAGGGACACATAAACTAAATTGGATTAAAGGCACTGACGAATCAACAACACCAGTAATAAGTTTATGAAGAAAGCTTATACCAAGAGTTATTCGGCGATTTTGCAATGATGGGAGATATATGAGATCCAATTTAAACCACGAAATGCAAAGCGAAGAATTTACTTCTGTATAAACCCAATGCGTCTTGGTTTTTTTTATATTGGGAGCTCCAGACACACGAACAGTATTCAAGTACAGGGCGCACTAGAGTGATGAAAAGAATCGAAGTAGTATAGGGATTATTAAATTCTTTAGACCATCTGTTAAAAAAGCCGAAAATACTCTTAGCTTTATTAACAGCTGATGAAATATGATGCTTGAAACTCAATTTAGGGTAAGAAATCACTACAAAGTCACTGAAAGTAGAAGCACGTGCTAATGAATTATTGTCTATCGTGTAAGAAGCTAAATTAGGTCTTTTACGATGAAACATCATGAACATGCATTTGGCGCAGTTGAACACCAGAAGATTACATAAACACCAAAATTGGAGTGAGGTCAGATCCTCTTGTGCCTAATATGCGAAGAGATATTGTTAAACGATACGTATACATCAGAACACGAGAGTATTTCAATAAAATAGGAAGATCATTTATGAAAAGATTGAACAATAATAGGCCAAGATGGCTTCCTTGAGGAACACCAGAAGTGACAACAACCTGACTAGAAAGAGTGCAGTTAAATAACACTCGTTGAATTCTATGTTTTAAATATGAAGAAATCCAATAAGATGTAGAGGGAAACCTAAAAGGTCAAGCTTGTGTAAAAGCAGATTATGATTTACGGAGTCAAATGCTTTGCTGAAATCTGTGTAAATCACATCAGTTTGAAATTTTTCGCTGAAACCTAGATGTATTTACAAAAGATGTAAACTCAAGCAAATTAATAGTAGGTGAACGATTCTTCATAAAACCGTGTTGACACGTAGAAATAATAGATTTACAGTGGTGATAAAGGGTTGAAGTAATCATTTTTTCAAACAACTTTGTAATTGCCGAAAGTTTTGCAATACCTCTGTAATTGGATATGTCAGCTTTTTTGCCTTTTTTAGACCAACCAAGCAACACATACGTTGATAACGCGACACTACTCAAATGATACTAAAAAACAAAGTCAAAAAGATTGTTCGAAAAATACGAGCATTTGCGACCGGTGCAAGAATTTTGTCTATATGATTGTATCGATTGGCGTTTCATCACTCATTTTTGTGGCCTCTAGGAGGCGGCTGTGAAGACATCAAAGCATCACTTTTATCGAGTTGTTGGCCCTTCCATACTCAATTTCGATGAGCTACGTACACTTGTTTGGCATATCGCTGCCGGTATTAATTCTCGTTCGTTGTTTCCTCTTTCGGAGCATCTTGCTGATCTTGATGTATTGACGCCAGCACACTTTCTTGGTACGGCTCCTTTATCATCATATGGTGAGCCTGATATATCTAAGCTCAATTTCAATCGTTTGGACCGATGGCAGCGTGTGACATACTATCGGTCACGTTGGCGTGAGGAGTATCTCACGTTGCTCCAGCAGCGATCCAAATGGTGCGTATCTCAGCGTGAGCTTAGTGTCAATGATGTCGTTCTCATTAAGGAACAGAGCTTGCCGCCGCTCAAATGGCCATTAGAAAGAGTGGTCGGTCTAATTGCCGGTGCAGACGGCGTCCCTCGAGTTGCTGATCTCTAGACTGCCACTGGAAGTATAAGAAGAGCCGTTCGCAAACTGTGCCCATTGCCTAAACAGGATGATGTTGGAGGCCCATGCTCTCCAACGGGGGAAGTGTGTTTGGTTATGCAGTCAAAGCACAAGAAATGGGTGACAGTCAGCATAGCGGGTCTAGATCGTAGGCATGATCGATGACGTAGGCCAAATCAGCTTGTTCGGTTATTATGCAGAATTCCGTTGTGTTTTATATGCTGTCTGCACCAACGAAGTTAGTAGTATTGTCCGACCAAATTCATGATGGTCTTCCACGCCTGTGCTCATAAATGGATGCGATGAAGTTACGCGCCATGTTATGCTCTATTAATCGCGGTTTCGACAACACTCGAAACAGTTTTCCGACCGCCAACAGGCCAATATTGCAATCGAATAGAAGCCAAAAGAGAGCGGGGTTCGGAATGCAAATTTCGCTCATGATAATAAGTAATAGGATGCTGAGTATTAAAATCAAGAGCAGAGTTACGATAAATGGCGAAATCGAGGCAATACAACTAGTTGTCCTGACATCTTTTCCAGATTGCAAAGCTCCGAAGCTCTGAATTAACCGCAACAAAATTTGAGTCCCGTGATAAACACATTCAGCAGTAAGCCCGGGAATTCGAAGACGACGCAGGAACTTGTTAACAAATCCGCTAAAAAATCTTTGTACGTTGCTCTTGCAACTTTTAGATTGGAACATGCCGCCACTCCATACCAGAGGTCAGCTCTTGAATGGTTGCAATGCGATTTGCCACGTAACTTGAAATCTTGAAGGCTCATTGTTGATTCACGAAAACACTACAAATGAATCAGACCAGCAGTAATATTTGCATTTAAATAATTCCAGACGTGACATCTCATTAATAAGTTGTGCCAATAGAACGACAGATCCAATCTGGGTATAGTCAATGTTTTCAATGGCGCTACACGAGATCTGGAACAAATCAAATGTATATTATATTGACCATTCACAATAGAGACAATATAAATGCGAGCCCTAAAAGCGTCTACACTGGCATCACTGAAACTATGAAGTTCAGTACCGGCATCAGGTACGAGTGCTAGTCGAGGAAATTTTAATTGTTGCGTTTTCTCAAAGTCTGCAGTGAAATTGTGCCACGAGAGACACTGTCAAACTCTCATCCCAATCCAATTTCCCCTTCCAAAGTATTTGCAAGGAAACTTTGGTCTTCGCTATGACTGGGCCAACCAAACCTAGGGGGTCATAAAATTTGGCGATGGTGGAAAGCATTGATTTCTTGCAAGGTTGAGCCGATGAGTGTGTGGGCGAAAATGAAAAGGGATAATTGTCCGAGTCAGGATCCCATAAAAGGCCAAGACTTTTTGTTGTATCAGTGCCGTCGTTAAAGTTAAGAAATGTCTCTTTGTCTGCGTCAGGAACATTTTCCAACACGGCTGGATCATTGGAACACAGTTTCCAAAGTTTGAATTTACCTCGGACCAGGAATCCAGCAGTTTACCGCATAATTTCTTTGACCTCTTTCGTTGAACTGCCTCCAGTGACTAGCTTGTCAACATAGAAATCACGGCGCAAAATTTCTGAACCAATGGAAAACACAATCTTCTCAGCCATAGCTAACTGTTGCATAGCGTGGAATGGTTATCAGTTTTGGTTGAATGGTCCTGCCATTATGATATCGTTCAATGAGTAGCCTGATGATGTGGTTGCAGAGCCATCAAAAACAATTCTCAACTTTGTTGTCGTGCTGTCTTCTTTCAGGACACAAAATAATTACAAAAATTTTGCGATTCTGATCCAACAATTGACATGTGACCCACATTAAGATATACCTGAATAAAAGCAGTATAATGGGCCTTGAGATTAAAATTTTTTGCTGCAACAGTAATCCGCTAACCAGCCTCATTTGTCCAACACATAATAATTTATAACATATGCTTGCACCGATAATTATATCAACATGTTGAGATTTAAAAAAAGTAGAATCAGCTAAACGGATTTTGGTGAGTATATTCCAGTGTGATGTGTCTACAGTGTAATTTGGCTGATGTCCTGTTATAGCAGGAGCAATCAATGCAGTAAAGCTGGTGGAATAGTCTTTAACTTGAGAATGCAAACATACTCTGAAAGAATACCCTTCGGTATTGAAACATTTATCACCAAGGCCGGATACAGAATCACAAGATTTGGTCCTGTGCATTTGTAAATAATTAGCAAAACAAGAAGTAATCATGCGCAATTGTGATCCAGAATCGAGCAACGCTGGCACCCAAGTGCCAGCACGTTTTTTGATGTTAATGATAACATTGACAAATGTATTGCAACCTGCGCTTCCCAAAATTGACGAGCCTTTGAATCCACATCCGAATGTTCGTGCTGCGCTCAATGCTGGTATCCGGTGTGAGCCACCACCTGTTACCACCGTTCCCCGGGATTTTTGAAGTAATGGTATGTAGTTATCCTTATTTGTCCAACACGTAATAATTCATAAATGATACTCTGACAGTATACCCTTCGGTATTACATCACTAATTCCGGATAATACTCTGGTTGCGCAATTGTAAAGTATGAGAAGTAATGATATCCGTGATCAGAGCAACACACGGCATGGCACCCAATTTCTAGCACGATTTTTGATGTTAATGGAAGATTTTGGGGAGTGTGCTTAAAAGTCCAGCAAGAGCGCGGTCAAGACGAATGGTTATAGGTTAACCTAAATGGGAATGCAACTTTAATCCATGAAGTTTCCTCAACTGTTCAATAGATTGTGGTGCTTGTGCCCACACTAAATGTAAAGCGTGACCTGCATTCTAAGGCAATTAAAACATAAAAGCTTCCGTTGGTGAAGTGACAGCAATTAATAAATTGTGGGTTAGCGTTTATCTCACACCAATAAATAGGCATCACTTAACAACGCAACAAATGAACGTTTATGCTGTGTACCCACTAAAACTACAGACTTAAAAGAAGCCATTGCGAGATCAAGCTTTTGGCAATGCTTATCCGCAGAAGGTATACAAATGTCACTTTCTCCCACTTCCTCTGTTTTCGCCTTTGTAAAAGTGGATGAATCTTTCTTACCGTACCCATGCTGAGAAATATGATAGCATTCGCCTTAGTGGATATCTCCCGCAGTGATGTGTGCCTAAAAAATAAGACGCCAATTATTAAACCGCTTATCCAATAGATCTAATGAAACTATGTAATTTGATCCCCTTATATCCAATGACCGAATTGTATCCAGGGCAGAACCTTTAAACAAAACCGAAGATGTTGTAACTTCTCCACTGGATCTTTGTCAATCAGGAAAAAATCTGCATACTCAGTATATTATGCAATTTTCTTTAGTTCTGGTAGTCAGGGTGGTAGAATGATCACCAACTGTATCATGCTGCATCGATCGTTTTCCTTATTTCGACCGAACAAACTAGTCATAAGCTTCATAAAATTGTAAATCTAGTTATTATCATAAAAATTATGATCTACTGTCTGCTCGAGCATTTTAATGTTTTC